>JBAMJV010005498.1:0-33358 GCA_037951105.1 Echinarachnius parma
CCGTGATTGTATCCGTTAGTACCAATAAAAAGCATGGAACCGGTTGGTTATTTAACATTTCTTCTTATATTACAAAATACACAAACGACATTACAATCAGAAAAACTACACATTTTATAAAAAAATGCATCACTTTCTGCACATGCCATCAAAGTTATCATCGGATATTATCGCGATCAATTATCCTGATATTGTATTATTATCATGAATCTGTACTCACGGAAAAAGCTAGACCGTTGTGCCTAAACGGACGAGATATCTTCACCCATACAGCGGGTTAAATGGATCCATTGCACGGTCCTCCAATATACTTAAAACTCTGACGGTTCTTACATTGCTCATTGAATTTGTATTACCTTTTACTTTTTGCCAAAGTCTCTTCCGTTATGATATACGTATGAGTGTCAAATGTAAAGTGTCAAGGTTGTTAAGTGATACCTGTAAAGTGTAAAATTGTAAAATACAAAGTTTGAAAGTTTGAAAGTTTGAAAGAAAACGAACAGTTTACCTAGTGAAAAAAACAAATATTGAGTTCATATTTTTTCACCGAATACTGATGGCCTGCCGTAGTTGTCGCAGTAATTATCATCCGTTTGATCTTGACGAATCCGCACCCGTGTATACAGACGGTACGGAAATTCATGGAATATGCGCGCGCTCGGCTAAACAGTCGGGATCGGGAAGGTTTCCCACGCGCGCTGGCCGACTGTTCGGTAATTGTACTATTTATCACAAAAGCGTTAGCAACAGCTTTTGAAATAATGATTTCAATGATAAAATATCTTCATACTAAAGGGACATTTGAAAAAATCTTACCCTATTTATATTCTTCCCTTTACCATAAGCTAAACAACACGCAGGCAGAAGAGAAACGAGGAAGCTCCAAGTATTTTTTCTGTGGAGTTAGACACTTTACAGGAATCAACTTTTAATTATCTAGTTGATACATGACTGTGTTCAAAATAAGTGTAATGAACTTTTACGTTTTGTGTATTACTTAGTCGTACTGACCTTTTCATTCATCAAGAAATTTTTCACATATCGTTCAGTGAACATATCGGATCAAGAAATACCAATTCGTAAACCATTTGTCAGTGTGTGCACATGGCAACGGAATAACTAGAATACCCCTTTACAGAATTAAGCCAGTATCGTAGTTACAATCTGCGCATGCGCGTATTTACCTCCGGGTATTTTGATATTCCATCGATCGTGAGAATCAAAGGAGCCACACCGTGCAATTGAATGCGAATTATTTTGTTTACGTTTTTTAAAATCTTGGATCAGGATAAAAATAAGCCCATCGTTTTTGTATTCACGCACATCAAAAGGTTAATAGCATAATATTTGTACTATTTCATAGAACAAGAACCGGTTTGATAGAATTTGTGTATTCTATTGTGTAAGATGATATTTATTGATCAATAATTTCACCGAGCTTGCTTGGCCTGGCTAGCACGCACGTAATAGGTGTACATAATAGGTGTACATAGGCATTTGTGCGGAGATTATCGGGCTTCTGCACTATGCTCACTACCAACGCAAAAACAGTTTTTGCCGCTGATTCCCTCTCGCATTTATGTAGCAAATGCAACAAAAAATTTTATTTATGTGATCCACAATTTATTTAATAAATTGATAATGATTACCGACTTTCTTGTTTTGAAGACCGCGCAACATGTAGAAAGAAATATTATATCCCGTCTGTTTTCCTTGCCGATGGGTCGTCCTAAAACAGTAGCGTCTCAATTTTGAACGTGGTACATTGTACGAAGATGGTGTGACTGATTACGCCCGCCTTGTAGCATTATTGCGTGTTGACAGTGAATTCACCTAGATCATTCACACAAGAAGATGATTACAAGAAAGTTTGATTAGTGGAGAAAAATCGGTAAATGTCTTGATATACTTTACATCAAATGTGTTCTTTATGAGTTATGCAGACTGCGCTGATAAATTTTCCACTTGATTGTTTTGCATCTAATGTTTGTTTTTATGCTGTCAAACTAAGAATTATCCGGTAAAATGACATGATAGCATACACTTTTACTGTACGTTGATAGCTCCGTTGATGGAATATCGGACTACGCCATCTGACGTCACCCAAGTCCATAGTCTAATTACGAACTGGCTATATAGTACGTTTTTGGTCAAACGGAATTATAGTAACACGGCCGTGCAGATCATCATTAAAACATCAATACAAAGTTGTAATTGTGGTACGTAAACATACAGCCGGTTAAATTATACAACTATTTACATTAAGAAGAGCCGCCGTTAACCCCAGAGGCGGCCTTTCCAGACACCACAAGTTTCAGCCATTTTGTTAATCAATAGTGTGTGAATTGTGATGTGCTTTTTTTAATCATTTTCCTGCAATACAGAGATCATTAACAGCTAACGTTATATCAATTTGGGCACATTTTCCAGAATTGTGTATTATTCTAACTATTTTGTTATCGGTTTTATAATTAAATACAAGTTTGGGCCCGCTAGTCAGATGTATAACACGTATGGATATTTTAAAGCTGTTTCCTGAATCAATTTTGATCAAATAAAGTTGAGTCTGTGTTTAAATATGGCACGCTCATGAGAACAAACATTCGATACATAAACTGACCGTTTTCCTTTAACAGACTGTGCTTAAATACGAACATGTCCAAAATCGAAGGGATCAGTCCCTTTGTTTACCTCCTCTGTTGCTTGTGTCTCTGTGTGTCCCAACAAGTATGTTTTTTTGAGAGGAAGTCTTTTGTCGACTCACCACCAATAGAGGGCGGGCGAGCGTAGGCAAATAAATGGAGGAGAGCCAGAAGTTAATGAAACTCTAGCGCGTGGAGTCGGATTGTGGACCCTCCTTTCACCTATAGCACAAATGCAAGTACAAGGACCTTTTACGAGTCAGTATTGGTCTAGCCTGTTCGGTCCAAGCTAAAGTGTCTTCCGAAGCATTTAATTACACATGCAATAGCATAGTACATGAACAGTTTTTAGCAGTTTTTGTGCATTATTATACTGGAATTACCGAAATAAGTTTTGTTTGTTTGTTTGTTTGTTTTTTTCTGCATTTTTCAAACAATACATAATCATAATTGTACTAAAATGTATTTCAAATATTAACAATATAATTACAAGATGATAATTATATCATAAAAGAAAAGTACTACAAATAATTATCAATTGAAGTATAAATAAAGCACACATAAACGCAGGAGACCGCCATCATGAGCTGTAAGCTTGAAATCGATGGCGGCCTCATAGGGACAATCAACGACACAAACTAATGCTATTTGTGTAGTATATATGCAATGACTTTGATCAGAAGGGTTGCAGTGCAAGTGCATGTGCATGTGGAAAGTTCAATCAAATAGAATTCCGGTTATAATAAGTTTGGGGTTTAACTAAAAAATAAATAAATATGTTACATTTATATATAAGAGACAATGTTTAGTGAGTTATCGACTCTATATAGTTGATACAAGGTGACTGATTTAATGTTGCTTTAAATGAATAGAGGGGTAGGCATATTTAATTATATTCGGTAAATTATTCCATAAATCGGGGCCGTGATGTCTAATCGATTTGTGTGTAATTAATAACTTGGGATTAATCAAGTGGAAATTCCCGGAAATACGAGTTGGATAAGAATGAATTATATTATTATTACAAAAATAATTATTGAATGAGATTGGAAGTTGTTTATTTATGTACTTAAACATAAATACTGCAACTTGGAGAATATGCAGCTCAGTAAATTTTAACGTTTCTCAACTTTAAAAATAAGGGGTCTGTATGGGCAAGGAACGTTGATCCTGTACAAATACGCAAAGCTCTTTTTTGTAATAAAAGAATAGGTCAAGTTTGGTTGCACCACAATTGGGCCCAAACAATATTACTAATAGTGCTAAATATGGAAGTATTAATGAATTATACAATAAAAACAAGGCTTTATGTGGCAAAGATAAATTTTAACTTTATTGATGATTCCTACACTTCTAGAAATGGACATAATTACGTGATGCAATTGATCATTCCATGTTAAATTGTCATCAATAAAAACTCCTAAAAACTTACATGTCTTTATTTGTTCAATTTGTTTCACCTACTAAACGTTATCAGTTCTCAAAATAATAAGTAGCTAATTATAAGCATTTGCTTATCTTCACCTTAAAGGGATAGTTCAGTTCTGGTAGAGAGAGTACAGTTTAGTCAAACTGAAATTTTAGTAACCAAACCTGCACCATAACATTAACAAATTAATAGCAATAACTCCACCATGCTCAAAAGAAATAACAAATTACAAACGACTACCGGTAAGTTAAAAAGCCTGTTATCATTAAAAAAGAGCTGTTTCAAATAAAGAGGGAGCTTTCAAAAAACGCATTTGTTTAAACCATTTTAAATAAAATAGTTGTGCATGTGAGTGTTTTGTTGAAATGGTGAATAGATAATCAACAACTATCTGAAAGCCTCTTTTGAAAATTATTGAAAAGAGGAAGTATTTTAAAACGAATTTTAAAGGCTGGTTCAAAATTAATGATACTTGTGGGGCCCCCACATTTATTACAAATGGGTTATGTTTATGAATATTTTAGCCGTTCCTTAACCGATTTTGATCAAATAAATTTTTTGTTCTGCCATTCAAATTGTATGCTTATTCAATTTTTCATTATCTCACAAATTATTTTGTGTAGCGCCCTCTCTACCAAAAACTCAACTATCCCTTTCAACTTGGTTTCTTCACCTACATAATCGCTTACAAACTAATCACTATCAAAACAAAACAAATTGGATGTTGATTATCAGTATAAACATGAAATGTAGACAATTGTAAACGAGGTTGAATATGTGTTATGTTATGGAATCAAAAGGCATGCTATCCATATTAATGGCGTTTATAGTCCATTAACATATTTCATGGAAAAATCATGTGAATGAATACCTTTCCACAGCGTTTATCGTCTGATTGTCCATTCTCATTCCAAATCCTCGCTTAAATCAAATACGACCAGATAGATCGCTCGCCACGAGAGGAACACCTGTTTTATTAGTGAAAGCAGACACATAATGCCGTCATTAGCAGAACAATTATAGCAATTATCTTGTAAATGCATGTTCAAGCCCGTTTAAAGACTTGTGACATTGCCCAGCATTTCTATCTATACAAAATAAAGTATAATTTTTTTATGTGATTTTTCAAAATGTTGCCATCGTTTTTTGGCTTGTATGCCGTCTGTTGCAAAAACTTCGATCTTACAGTAGGTTGTTTTTAGTCTACTGTGCAAGCCATGTACACAGTGGCCTACTTGTTCTTACTATACTGCAATGAGCGATAATTGACATAATTTTGATGAGCTTACACAAAAGAGTGTCATGGTCTCGTGGGGAATTATTGAATACAAGTCAAAATATAATTCATATGAATAGTTCAATATTACAAATTTACGAATGTCCCCGTAAGAACATACTCTCGTATACATGTACGTATGTGATTAACATATAATGTGACGTACTAATAACAATTCATTGTGACCAGAGTAAAACTCTTGTCACTTTCGTGAATGATAAAACATCGAATGGATACATGTTCACATGGTATAGAATTATTGAGAATATTGGGTTGACTTACCTGGTGGGTTACGTAATACAGTTCTTGTCCTGCAAAATCCCATATATCAAGGGAAATTAGATCATTCTTGTGCCCCTGCGTGTCGGGTTCGTTTAATTTTTCGTATATTAGATTGGTCATGGCTGGATCCATTTCCCGTTCGTGCTTACTAGGGCCAGGTTTACTGCCGTCTATATGTCCCGTTATTAGGAGTAAAATGGACATGATATAAATAATTTAAAGTCTTATTATGGACAGAATGGGGCGATATAGTATTTTGTTCAAAAAAAAAGCATTAGGAAGGCATTTATCCATAACCACAATACACAGTGGTAACTTAATAACGGATTACTATTACATACCGTAGTAAACGTCACTGTTACATGTACATATATCAAATACCATACATTATAGTTGATCATTTATAGTTTCATTGTCTTTGTTTTTATGTTAAAATTGCGTTGATTTTGAAAAGTGTCACCCTTAATATCGTCATGATTCATTCAACATTTAAACAAACAGCATTGGAGCCATATGATATATATATTTAAATACACAACGGCAAGACAATGATATGTATGATTAGTGACACGTCTGACCAATGAGTCCTTATCTTCGGGTAGTGTATGCTACACCGTGTATATACTAGTATATTCTGAAACATAAAATTGACCGTAACTTCGTTGCACCGAAGTTATTTCACTGCACTGAAATAGGTCATATGAGTCAAACTCAAAGACATGAAGATGTTGCACCATATCAAGCGCTTTTTAAATTGAACCTTGTCGTACGTGTCATTATTTACTTATTTAAGAAAGTTATCTATGATATGGTATCTTCCAAAATAGTCAGTGATATTAAAGGGATAGTTGAGTTTTGGTATAGGGGGCGCTAGACAAACAAAATTTTTTTTGAGATAATGAAAATCTGAGTGTCGAATTCGAAAGAGCATACTATTTTAATGACAGAATAAACTTTATTTGATCAAAAATGGTTCAGAGATGCTGAAATATCCATAAACATAACATTTTGTAATAAATGTGGGGCCCCACAATTATTATATAATTTTGAACCAGCCGTTAAAATGTTTTTAAATGCTTCCTCTTTTCAAAGATTTACAAAATAGGTTTTTAGATAGTTGTTGATTATCTCTCTATCTAATCACTACTTCAACAAAACATCACATGTACAATATCTTATTTGTAATATTTTACTCCTTTCGAGCATGGTGGAGTTATACATATTAGTTATGGTGCAGGTTTTGCTTAATAACATTCAGTTTGACCAAATATGTCCTCTCTTTACCAGAACTCAACTATCCCTTTAAAAGATGACAATAGATACATGAATATATAAATGACAAGAAAGAGAAAATAATATAAATCCTAATTATAAATCAGTTGCTCGTTTAGGTTCTCCTTATCATACATTTTCCACTGATAAATACGTTGACAGGTATGTTTGGATGGGTGATTTTGTGCAATCATCTGTTTATGTAATATCAATGTCATGGAATTCCGGGAAATATTGATATTAGTTATAAATAATCAGATAACCTGTTATTTTGCGAAAACCCCATATACCTATGTAACAAAGCGCTAACATCCCATGTTCATGGCTGTACTCATACTTACCCGTAACATCTTCTGGCTTCGTATTGTATTCATTTCCCTGAAGAAAACAAAAACAAATCAACAGCAGATATACAGGTTTGTATCATGTGCTCCCTTCCAAGTTCTTGTTACGCTAATGCAATTTAAAATGACATTCCATAATGAAACACATTTTGCTATAAATGTTACAACCTTTGCTCAAAAAGTATATTATAGTAAAATTAACATACTACACTCTCTTTTCAAACAAGATTCTAAGGTGTCGATTGATATTTCACATACACATCATTCATGCAGTATAACTGCAGCATATTATTGGTCAATGCATACACGATATGTGTATACATTTGCTCTTGTGGGATGTTAATGTATAATTAATTCGAATATTTATTAATTGATTTTGAATACAATATGAGTAAAGTTGATCATGGTAAGAGTGACAAAAACTTACCGCTGGATCGATGGTAGTAACGCTAGCTGCTTCAACTAAATCAAGAAAGGAGAAATAAACATGATAACAGGAATGGCATAACCAACCAGTTAGGCACACTACCGCAAAAGTGGGATCGCTTACTATAGTATTGACTTTTGGAGACCCTACGCACTATGCGTATGTTACACAGCAGGCCGTCGGCTGTATTAGTTATGTACAAGTCTTAAAAGATAGTCAAGTCATGACAAGAAAACAAGAATGCATCAACATTACTTCCGAAGTAATGAACTGTTGTTGAAAGAAAATATATTGCATTTAATTGTAAAAGCTAGTATAGTTGTTATCGTCCTAACATCATTGGTCTAAAGTTCCTATTATCAGGATCAGTTATTTGCCAACTATCCAATATGACATTTTCACCCTAGTGGGCGCAGTGGGAAATAACTTATAGTATTTTCCCCCTCTTCCTTTATATCTGGACCATTTATGAAATATATGTCCCTTTCATTTTCATATTCTTGTTGGCAAGAAGTTACGTGTCATTTGATTGTCTGTTGTTTTATTTTGTTATCGTATCAGCATATCTAGTGTGGATTTCATTTGACACTCATGATAATGATGGTTCAGGTATTTTTGTTCACGTATTATAAATATGAGGGTATTTGATTTTGTCGCAACTTAAACATAATTAAAGGAAAATTAATTCATTGTTGGTCTACCTATTAAATTTGAATATATGCCTTACATACATATAATACTAATACATACTCACAGTGAGCTTCTTCAGATTCATTTCCCCCCTCGACTTCTTCCTTCGGTTGGTTCTGCGAATAATGGTCGACGTTCATATAACATTATCATGATTGTGAAATATTGTCCAAATCTTCAAAACTGACTTGGACCTCTAGTGGTTATATCATTGTTGTGTTGATGTTATATACATGTAGTCTGGAAAGAGACTAGCAACCAAAAGTCTGGAGTGCAGACTATGAGAAGTTTCGAGAATAAAGTTATCTCAAGATGACCTGAATTTCCAGTGTCAAAATGCATCCTTATTTCATGCTTACTACTGAGGATACAACAATCATACCATGTCATATTCATATCAACAATACAAGTACGGAAATGGTTTCGGTTTTTCAAATTTCCATTTCGTTCAAAAATATTTATGATTGAAGAGTTCAGATATTAAATTGTCTACGGGATAATTGTTACGCATTGTACAAATACAGTAGGCCTACAATGAAGTTAACGTGAAATATTCTTTTCTTTCATGCAATCAATTTGATAACCTAATGCAAAGACATGTCCCTACTGTAAGAGGAGTACCCTCCCTAGCCCCCCATATGTAGCCTGCTTTAAATAACCTGCATGCACAACTCAATAACTGGTTTCGGTATCGGCCATGATCAGTCTTGGCGACGATCACCTCGTCTCGGTCACGTAAAATACACCACCTCCACCCTTGAGCAAAATAATCATGTCTACGTGTCTATACGGGAATGTCAACACAAATGTAAGCACATCTTACCAACGTGTCCTTCATCTTCCGTACAGTTTCATTGGCCACTCCATGAATATATGCATCTATCACAATAACAACACAAACATAAACATAAAGGTATGCGTCTGAAAGGTTAAACATAAACGGTTAATTGGGGGAAAATCAAATGAATCACTCTCTGGAATAAATCTAATTCCAGCTTGTTTCGACAGTGTTCGCTGGCTTGAGTTTATGTAGCTTTCACTTCGGTTTCGCGCGCGACGTGGTGTGCACAGAACTCGGATGAATCGAGTCTGTGATAGGTTCTATGACCGTCGAATTGTATGATAGTTTTGGTAGAGAGCTAAGGGCGCTACACAAAATACATTTTTGTGAGATAATGACAAACAAAGTATCACATTTGAAAGAGGATACAATTTTAATGACAGAATAAACCGTGACGAAGGGTTGATAAAGTTATGTATTTTTTAAGATTTCATATTCCCACTGTGTGATGTGTGAAATGTTTATGGTAAATGACAGGCATATGACCGATTGATGGGCGAAACTGCAAAGTGGTGTTTGCTAACTCATTGTACATGTATAAACATTACTGTGTACACCGTTGACATTCTCCCAATGCAAAATATCGAATCTCAACACTTCACTCATGAATATTTTCCTATAACGAAAGTTAATTCAGATAACTGAAACCTGTTCCAAGCTAAAAGCACCTGAACATGTTACATGCTCATAATCACGTGGTATACGTACAAAAGGTATGATATAACAGCTAGAGTTCTGAATAAGTTGTGTGGAGTTGTACATTTTTTCTATAGATCCCTGTAACATACTATGTGCTTACATTGGACAAAATAAATAAGTATGGGTGATAATACACAAGTGGCAGAGTAAGTCATATTTCGAAGGATAATGTCGGCACAATTTATTTCGCTTGAATTGAATTATACAATTATGAAACAAAAACATGTAGGCGTAATTTCAGTGCTATTCGTTAACAACTCTGACAATTTGTAGTATGATTTTGTCCAAATGTGAAACAGAATCGACCTGAATAATCAGGAAAAGCGAGCCTCGGATTCCTAATATTCCGACTCCTATGTTGCCATATCAACGAACCAGTTTACCCATGTTCTAATAATATGATAGCACCTTTGTTTAATTCTTACCTTTGAATCTTTTAAGAGGATCTGCGTTATCATTGACGCTCCAAGACTTATCCCCTGCTTCAGCAACGTGTACGCTGATTTTCGCCTCTACGCCGTCGGTTATTTTTTCGGAGGGATCGAACCTTGAAAACAAGCAATCAAGCTGAATTGTCAATAGGTATTTCTTAAACAAATTTTACTCGTTTTTGTTATCTTATTCAGCACTGAAAATTAGTCATAAGTCATTTGTCATAGTATTTGTAATGTTTGCAGCGTGCGCCACAAGGGTTCACAACTACAGATATGCGCGCAGTATTAATGTAGACTTATGATTTAGTAGAAACATCAAACGCTAATTTTGCTAATTCCCCTAACAATTGACATCATAAGTATTGAGTTTAATAAACTTGTTAAAGGGAAAGTTGAGTTTTGGTAGAGAGGGCGCTAGACTACTTAATTGGTTTGTGAGGTAATGAAAAACGGAGTGTAACATTTGAAAGAGCATAATATTTAAACAATAAAATCATCTTTGTTTGATGAAAATCGGTGCAGAAACGGCTGAAATATCCATAAATATAACAATTTGTAATAAACCCGGGGCCCCAGGTTTATTAGAGAATTTTGAACCAGCCGTTAAAAATTCAAAAAAATGCTTCCTCTTTTCAAAAAGTTACAAAATAGGTATTTAAATAGTTGTTGGTTATTTCTCTATCTAATCACTATTTCAACAAAGCATCACATGCACAATATTTTATTCAAAATGGTTGAAACCGATGAGTGTTTAGAGAGCGCCCTCTTACGTTGTAACGGCTCTTTTTGAATGATAACATGATCTTTACTACGTCATTTGTAATTTTGTGTTCCTTTCTAGTTATAACTATTAGTTTGTAATGTAATGATGCAGGTTTTGGTTACTAAAATTCAGTTTCACTAAAACTGTACTCTCCTTACCAGAACTCAACCATCCCTTTAATTGTGTATTAACACGAAATACAATACTATCGTTATATTTGTATAATATCTATTAGACAACGCAGGGAATCTTCCTATTGAAATGTCACGCGTAAATGTCACATCATAAATATCACAAGCATGTTCATGCGAAGGTGATTAACCATCCTGCTTATTTAATATCTATTTATCAGAATTTTAAGCGAGCAATGACGCAAAATGTGATAACTATGAATAGTCAATATATGAAGAACTCACTTCCAAAAGGCGCTAAATCTATGTCCCATAAAATAAAACTATAGTAAGTTAAATGTTCATATTCCCATAGGCACGTGTACAAAGTGGGACAAAGAAACCTGTTTTCCTCAGAAGTTGAACAAAATGGATTTAGCGCCTTTTGGTTAAAAGCTCTTCATATATTGCACAGTTTAGAGTCAATTGCCAAACGGGCGGAATGCCAGAAGGACTAGATCTCATGACATCACGAATACTATTAATACTGATGAAGACTTACCTGATACCAGTGAGTGACTTTCTGAGACTGGTCTTCCCTACTCGCTCCTGACCAACTAGCATGAGTCGAGTCCGATACACTTTCTCCTTCCCATTACGTAGGGCATCGTTATAGGCACGGCTCGCAAGTGGACCTCGTGCCAAAATTTCACGTGGGACAGATGGAGCATCTTCACCTGTAATCGATTGGATTTATAGAAGGCAAACGTTACACACAAAAGGTCGTGGAGGTTATGTATTTCTAGATCTGCGTTTTGTTTTGATAGCCATTTTGTAGTAAACTCAATAGATCATTGTGACGAGTTGTTTCACAATACACAGGGTGGCCCCCAGAAAACGGAACGGGGTACTTTCCATATTAAAGAAACATGATTACCTGGAGTGTATTCTTAACGGTTTCACTGAAGTGTTCATGTATCGAGCGGTCAGCAGTGTATGGCGACTGTAAAATATGAGGCAGTGATTTTCTTTACCCTTGTGGTTTGTGGCAGATATGAGTTTTGGTTCTAAGAAGACTAGAGGTTGATGAATTGTGGCTTTATTAGTTTGTATGATTGAAAATAACGATACAGTCTAGATTAGTCTTTTTCAATAGAAGGTTTAAAGCTTCACAATAGTAAATTAGCAAAGTACTTTGCACATTCACGAAGCAGGGATGGCTGTATACTGGTTGTTTGTGGTACACCATACGGTTACATCTCGTTATTCCGAATGTTCGTTATTCCAAAGGTTCGTTCTTCCGAAGGTTCGTTATTCCGAAGGTTTGTTATTCCGAAGGTTCGTATTTCCGAACGTTCGCTATTCTGAAAAAGAAATCGGTTCGTTATTCCGAAGGTTCGTTAGTCCTAAAATAAAATCGGGTTCCCAACATCATTTTGTGATGTCGGGCCAATGTCAAATTTCGACAATGGCCCAACATTTACTCATGACATTGGACCAACATAACATTATGATGTCGGCTCGACGTTAAAATGTCCGCTAGCCCAACATTGTCACAACATCATTCTGTGATGTCGGGCCAATGTCAATTTCCGACAATGGCCCAACGCCGAATCCTGACATAGGACAGATATCAAATTCTGATGTGGGCTTGACGTTAAAATGTCCGCCAGCCCAACATCGTCACCACGTCATTTTGTGATATTAGCATGACGTCAATTTCATACAATGGCCCAACATCAACTCATGCCATTGGACCAACATAACATTATGATGTGGGCTCGAGGTCAAAATGTCCGCAAGCCCAACATTATCACAACATCATTTTGTCATGGGGGCCCAATGTCAATTTCCGCCAATGGCCCAACATGTGGGCTTGACGTTAAAATGTCCGCCAGCCCAACATCGTCACCACGTCATTTTGTGATATTAGCATGACGTCAATTTCATACAATGGCCCAACATCAACTCATGCCATTGGACCAACATAACATTATGATGTGGGCCCGACATTAAAATGTCCGCCAGCCCGACATTAGCCCAACGTTATTTTTGTAATGTTGGCCCAACATCAAATCTTGAGGTTGGCCCGACGTTAGAATGTCCGCCAACCCAACATTGGCACAACGTCATGTTTTGATGCTGGACCTACATCAACATTTGACAATGGCCCAATTTCAAACGTCCAACGTAGGACCAACATCAAAAACGTAAATAGAAATTTGAATACATGCATAGATGCATAGATTCCACGTTCGATCCATACATTTTGTTTAACCTTTCCAGTCATTAGTATCATTCATAATTCAATAAGTATCCTATTCCTACACCTATTGCCTAATCCTAAACCTATCATCCTATCGTCCTACGAACATAGTTCGCAATCGGTAAAATATATATACACCTCTTCTTAGCATGTATGTTTTGTAATGGTTAGTATATTGCAGAGCGTTGATTCTGAAATAATCAACCTCCAAATCATATTCATAACACTTTTACAGGTGTTTTTTATATTCTTATATATCTTTATAAATTATATACAGCAGCAAGGACATGACAAAAATATATTTTTTAATACAAATAATTACAAAAATTGAAATTTTACATTTCACTTACGATCACTTATAATCGATCATGAATTCCTCGATAGCAATACTTTTATTTTTTACTTTTGAATTCAATTATATACTAGTATTTGTAATCGATTAAACGCAATTCAATAAAATGTATTCAAGTTTCTCAAAGCAAGGTGACAAAACTATTATAAGTACCCAGCTAGCAAGCTGACGTCGGACCGATGTCGGCAGTTGTCGGCAGGTTGTCGGCAAGATCGCAGTAGGCAAACAGACAACGCGCCAACATTATTCCAATATCGAATTTAAGTTGGAGGTTTTTTTAATTGAATGTCGTGCCGATGTCATTAAGCTGACGAAAAAATTACGTCTCAAATAAACGTCGCGCCAATATCGCACCAATGCCGAAACTGATAGCAATTTAAGAGGTCGATAGAGGGTTGTGAAAGTAATGTCGGACGGTGTCTATAAACCAACAGGAATATGACATCTCAAATATGACGTTGGGCCAATGTTGTACCGATGTCGAAATGTAGCATTTTAAGGGGTCGGTAAATAGTTGTGAAATCGATGTCGGGCCGATGTTTTTAATTGACATCAATATGACATCACAAATATGACGTCAAGCCGATATCGCGCCGATGTCAGAATTGGCAGCAATGAAACAACTCGGCAAATGGTCATTAAACTGATGTTGCGCCGATGTCAATAATCCGACATGAATATGACATCTCATTAATGACGTCGGGCTAATTTCGCGCTGATGCTGGAACTGGAAGCAATTAAAGAGGTCGGTAAATGGTTGTAAAACTGATGTCGGGCCGATGTCAATGATCCAACATTAATATGTCATCTCATAAATGACGTCAGGCTAATATCGCGCCGATGTTGAAACTGGTAGCAATTTAAGGGGTCGGTAAAATGTTGCAAAATTGATATCGGGTAAAGTTATTAATTAGACATAAATATGACATCCCAAATATGACTTCGGGCCTATACCGCACAGATGTCGAAACGTATAGCAATTGTACAGGTCGGTAAAAGGTTGTGAAATAGATATCGGGCGGATGTCATTACTCCTACATAAATATGACATCTATATTATGACGTCAGTCCGATATTGTGCTGATGTTGGATCTGGTAGCAATTTAAGAGGTCGGTACATGGTTGTGAAATTGATGTCTAGCAAATGTTATTAATTGGACCTCAATATGACATCTCAATGATGACGTCACATCGATATCCTGCCGATGACAGAATTGGCAGCAATGAAACAAGTCGGCAAATGGTCATCAAATTGATGTTGCGCCAATGTCAATACCCGACATGAATATGACATCTGAAATATCGACCGCTGTCGGAATTAATAACAATTTAAGAGGTCGGTAAATGGTTCGACAATTGATGTCAAGCTGATGTCATTAATCTGACATACATATGAAATCTCATATATGACGTCTGTCCGATATTGTACCGATGTTGCAACTAATAGTAATTTAAGAGGTCAGTAAATCGTTGTAAAATTGATGTCGGGCAAATGTTTCTAATTGGGCATCAAATTGACATCTCAAATATGACGTCAAGCCGATATCGGCCGATGCCATAACTGGTAGCAATAAATTAAGTAGCAAATGGTCAGTTAAATCGATGTTGTACCGATGTCAATAATCCGTTCTGAATATAACATCTTTAAAGGGATAGTTGAGTTTTGGTAGAGAGGGCGCTAGACTATTTTTTTGTTGTTGTGAGGTAATGAAAAACTGAGTGTAAAATTTGAAAGAGCATAATATTTAAATAATAAAATCATCTTTGTTTGATCAAAATCGGTTCAGAGACGGCTGAAATATCCATAAATATAACAATTTGTAATAAACCTGGGGCCCCAGGTTTATTAGAGAATTTTGAACCAGCCGTTAGAAATTCAAAAAAATGTTTCCTCTTTTCAAAAAGTTACAAAATAGGTATTTAAATAGTTGTTGGTTATTTCTCTATCTAATCACTATTTCAACAAAGCATCACATGCACAATATTTTATTCAAAATGGTTGAAACCGATGAGTGTTTAGAGAGCACCCTCTTACGTTGTAACGGCTCTTTTTGAATGATAACATGATTTTGATTACATCATTTGTAATTTTGTGTTCCTTTCTAGTTATAACTATTAGTTTGTAATGTAATGATGCAGGTTTTGGTTACTAAAATTCAGTTTCACCAAAACTGTACTCTCCTTACCAGAACTCAACTATCCCTTTAATATTACGCCGGGCGAATATCGCGCCAATGTTGGAACTGGTAGCAATTTAAATGGTCGGTAAAAGGTTGTAAAATCGAAGTTAGGCCGATGTCATCAATTAGACACATATATGACAACTCAAATATGACATCGAGCCAATATTGCGCCGATGTCGGAACTGATAGTAATATAACAGGTCGGTGAATGGTTGTCAAATAGATGTCGGGCTGATGTTATTAATCCACACAAATATGACATATCAAACATGACGTCAGTCCAATATTGTACCAATGTTGGAACGGGTAGCAATTAAAGAGGTCGTTAAATGGTTGTAAAATTGATTCCGGGCCGATGTTGTGAATTGGACATCAAATCTGACATCTGAAATTTTACGTCCGGCCGATATCCCGCCAAAGTCAGAACTGGCTGCAATGAAACAAATATGCAAATGGTCATTACATTCATATAGTGCCGATGTCAATAATTTAACGTGAATAAGACATCAAAGGCATGACGTTAGGAAATTGATGCCGGGCCGATGTTATTAATTGGATGTCAATATGACATCTCCAATACCACGTCATACCAATATCCTGCCGATATCAGAACTGGCAGCAATGAAACCAGTCGGCAAATTGTCATCAATTTGATGTTGTTCCGATGTCAATAATCCGACATGAATATGACATGCATGTCAAATCTGCCGTCGGGCTAACATCGCGCGAATATCGGAACTGGTAGCAATATAGAAGGTCGGAAAAGGGTTGTTTAATTGATGTCGTGCCAATGTCATTACTCCGATATAAATATGAGACCCCAAATATGACGTCGGTCCGATATTGTGCCGATGTTATTATAGAACTTGTTAGCAATTTAATAGTTCGGTAAATGGTGTTTAATGTGATGTCAGGCCGATGTAATTCATTAAACATCTATACTAGGACGTCAAACATATATCCCGTCGATGGCAGAACCTTCAGCAACGGAACAAGTCGGCAAATGGTCAAATTAATGTCCTGTCATTAATCCGTCATACATATGACATCTCAAATATGGCGTCGGTTCGACATTTGTGCCGTTGATAGAGCTGGTAGCAATTTAAGAGGTCGGTATAATAAATGGTTGTACAATTGATGTCGGGCCGATGTCATTAATTATCTCAATATGACATCAAACCGTTATCCCGCCGATGTCAGAACCGTCAGCAATGGAACAAGTCGGCAAATGGTCATATAATTAATGTCGTGCCGATGTCATTAATCCGACATGAATAAGAGATCTCAAATATTACGTCGGGCTAATATCGCGCCGATGTTGGAACTGGTAGCAAATGAAGAGGTCGGTCAAAGATTGTAAAATTGATGTTGGGCTTATGTTATTAAATATACATAAATCATGTAAATATGACAGCTCAAATATGACGTTGGGCCAATGTTGTACCGTTGTCGGAACTGACGACCATTTGCCGGCTTGTTTCATTACTGCCAACTCTGTCATCGGCAGGATATCGGTTTGAGGTCATAATTGAGATGTCATATTGAGGTCCAATTAATAACATTGGCCCGACATAAATTTCGCAACCATGTACCGACCTCTTAAATTGCTACCAGATCCAACGTCAGCACAATATCGGACTGACGTCATAGTAGAGATGTCATATTTATGTAGGAGTAATGACATCAGCCCGACATCTATTTCACAACCTTTTACCGACCTTTAAAATTGCTATACGTTTCGACATCTGTGCGGTATAGGCCCAAAGTCATATTTGGGATGTCATATTTATGTCTAATTAATAACTTTATCCGACATCAATTTTGCAACATTTTACCGACCTCTTAAATTGCTACCACTTCCAACATCGGGGCGATATTAGCCCGACGTCATTTATGAGATGACATGTTCATGATGGATCATTGACATCGGCCCGACATCAGTTTTACAACCATTTACCGACCTCTAAAATTGTTACCAGTTCCAACATCGGGGCAATATAATGCCGACTTTATATTTGAGATGTCATATTTATGTCGAATTATTGACATCGGCACAACATCAATTTAATGACTATTTACTGACTAGGTTTATTGCTGCCATTTATGACATCGGCAGGATAACGCTTTGGCGTCATAGTTGAGATGTCATATTGATGTCCAATAAAAAAAAACATTGGTCCGACATAAATTTTACAACCATTTACCGACTTCTTTAATTACTACCAGTTACAACATCGGCGCGAAATTAACCCGACGTCATTTATGAGATGTCATATTCATGTCGAATCATTGGCACCGGCACAACATCAATTTAATGACCATTTGCCGAGTTGTTTCATTGCTGCAACTTCCTACGTCGGCGGGATATCGGCCTGACATCATATTGTAGATACATATTGATGTCCAATTAATAACATTGTCCCGACATTAATTTTACAACCATTTAGCGACCTCTTAAATTGATACCAGTTCCAACATCGGCGCGATATTAGGTCGACGTCATATTGGAGATGTCATATTCATGTCGGATTATTGACATCGCCGCAACATCAATTTAATGACCATTTGCCTAGTTTATACATTGCTGCAAGTTCTTACATCGGCAGATATCGGCCTGACATCATATTTAAGAGGTCACATCGATGTATAATTAATAGCATCTGCCCGATATAAATTTTTCAACCATTTACCGACCTCCCAAATTGCTATCCAACATCATCGCGATATTAGCCTGACGTCATATTGGAGATGGCATATTCATGTCGGACTATTGACATCGGCGCAACATCAATGTTATGACCATTATTTTGCCGACTTGTTTTATTGCTGCCAGTTCTGACATCGGCAGGATATCGCTTTGGCGTCATCATTGAGATGTCATATTCATGTCTAATCATTGACACCGGCACAACATCAATGTCATGACCATTTGCCGACTTGTTTTATTGCAGCTGCCAGTTCTTACATCGGCAGGATATCGGTTGGCATTATAATTAAGATGTCATATGGATGTCCAATTAAAAAAAAATGGCCCTACATCAATTTTACAACCATTCACCGACCTCTTAGATTGCTACCAGTTCCACCATCGGCGCGATATTAGCCCGACGTCATACCGTAGAACACCATCGTCAAGCACCCCCAAGCACCAATATGCATCTTGCTATTAAAGAGCGCCCGCTCTTTGTCCAAACGGGAAACTTTAATCAAAAATGCAACTAATGGTGAGGAATATTCATGAGGATAAATAATAGAGGTGAATCTCATGGAAACGTCTTTAAAAGCACGATGCGTATAGGTGCTTGGGGGTGCTTGACGATGGTGTTCTACGGTATTGGACATGTCATATATTTTTAATTTTTATATTTTTATTTTGTTTATTTATTTATTTTTTATTTTATTTTTTTTTTTCTTCATTTTTTTCAATGTAATACTCAATGCTACTCTTAGAACACTTGTATTGCGTTATATAGTATTTTCCATGTGGACGTAAATGCCCAGCAGAACCAGTGCCATATACTTTACTTTAAATTTCACAGATAAACTCTTACTTTTGTATACTAGTGCATAGTGAATTTGAAGGTGCACATTTACTTAGTATATTTTATACCTGTATATTTTTTTCTCTGTTTTGTACTGTGTGTGTATTTATTCTTTGTTTGGTATGTGTACATGTGTTCTTTGCAACAGGCAGAATTCTGATTTAAATTGTAACAATTGTTTTCTTTGTAATAGACATAATAGACAACATGACGCTTTAGCTTCAATTCATAATATAGAATTTGGCACTGACAATAAATATTATACCACACACGAATTTTATGAATATAATAAACTATTTGATAAAAGTAATACACTTCTTTGTTGCATTTTAATTGTCGTAACCTGAAACGTAATTATGAAAAATGTTTAGAATGTGTTCAAACTGTTAAGAGGCCTTTATGTAAATCAATTATTGGTGTCACTGAAACTTGGTTGAAAGATGGAGACGATGAACATTATTCTCTTCCTCAACATTCATTTATTAGTAATTGTCGACATGAAAAAAGAGGTGGTGGTGTAGGGATATTTATTCATGAAGATATTAAATTTAAAAGAATAATAGATTTAGATGTCTGTAATGAAAGTGTAGAAAGTATTTTTATTGAAGTGTATAAGAAGATAAAGAATTATATAATTGTAGTTGTATACAGACCTCCTCAACAATCAATACATACTTGTATATATACATTCCAGGAGTCTTTACATGTTATAAATAATGAGAAAAAGGAATGTTCTATATTGGGTGATTTTAATGTTGACTTAATGAATCTAGATGTTTCATCATGTGCTAATGATTTTTTTTATTGCTTTATATCATTTTCATATTTACCTCAAATATTCAGGCCAACCAGGATTACTTCACATTCAGCAACTATTTTAGATAATATTTGTTATAATTACACAGAAAAGGTACAAGATAGTGGTATTATATTGACAGATGTTAGTGACCATTTAACCCCTTATATAATTATTATGTTTGATAATGATGTAAATGAATATAATGAACAGTTTATAAAGAGAGAAATTAATGATTGTAATATTCAAACATTTCAATCAAAGTTACATTCTGTTAATTGGAGTATTTTGGATTATATTAAAGATGTAAATCCAAAATACAGTAAGTTTATTGAAATATATTGTAAATTATATGATGAATGTTTCCCAGAAGTTCAGATAAGGAAAAAGAAACATCAGTTTGTTAAACCATGGCTTACTGTTGAAATTAAGAAAATGTGTAAACATAAATATACTTTATATAAAAAATATTTGAAAAATACTACTACCTATCTAGAACAGATGTATAAATGTTACAGAAACACGGTAAATAGTGCAATACGAGATGATAAACGTAAATACTACGATGCTAAATTTAAAGATGCTTTGAATAATGCAAGAAAAACATGGAGTATAATAAATAAAGTATTGAATAAGAAAACATATAAGGACCCTATTAAGGAAATTGAGCATGAAGGAGATGTTGTAGTTGATAAGGTTGAAATGTCTAATTTGTTTAATGATTTTTTTAGTACTATTGGAAAGAAAATTCATGATAATGTACATAACCCAGGAGATAGTACTCGTTCTTTCAATAGTTATTTGCATGGAAATTGTTTGGACTCTTTGTTTGTTAGCCCAATTTTAAAATCAGACATTATTAATATTGTTTTAAATTTAGATGTAAATAAATCTGCAGTGTCTGATGGAATTAGTCCTAAAGTGTTGAAATGTTCTATTGATGCAATTGTTTCTCCTTTGTGTAATATTTTTAATTGTTCTCTTGAGGAAGGTGTTTTTCCTAGTGCATTAAAAATTGCAAATGTCATACCAGTTTTTAAAGGAGGTAGTAAAACTGTATTGAATAACTATAGACCTGTTTCTGTTTTATCAATTTTTAGTACAATTTTAGAAAAAATAGTATATAATAAATTGATATATTTTGTTGATAAACACAATACTGTATACAGTAAACAATTTGGATTTAGAAAAGAATACAGTACAGCTAGTCATGCCCTCATTGATTTTGCAGATAAACTCGCCAAAGCTTTTGAGCAAAAAGAAACAGTTATAGGACTTTTTTAGATTTGTCAAAGGCATTTGATAGTATTGATCATTCTATTTTATTACAAAAACTTAATTTTTATGGAATAAGAGGTATCGCATTAAAATGGTTTCAAAGTTATTTAACCTTTAGCCTGCCACATTAATTAGAAGGGGGGCTTGAAAGGAATTCTATTGAAAGGCAAATACCCCAAGCCTGCAGATAAGGGGGCGCACATACAATAGAGCCACTTATGTAAGGGGGCGTACATACAATAGAGCTTCTTATGTATACAATATGCCACTGCACAGTCCAATGGACATGGTCAAGTACTTGTGCGTGCATTGTCATGGTCAATTTTTACATTCAGTTTTTATTTATATTCTTTTCATTGTTGAGGACAACAATGTTTGTTTAAACTAGTGGTGAATGTTGTGGTAATTTTGTACCGTAATATATATTTATAGGATTGTACACTTGAATATATATTTCTGTAATGATTTATCATTTTAGTTCTGTACTCAGTATAACGTTGGTGGACAGGATGGAAGAAAGCCAAGTTGGTCAGTTTATGAGTCTAACCTTTTCATTCATACCCACCCCTCTATTGATCCTCCCTGCATCGCCCCTATTCATGCCCCCCATAAACCCGTCTTGTACCAAGCTGCTGGGCAGCCCTATTCAAACACTCCCCCAGCCCCAAGCCCAACTCAGGACAAGTTCAATGCCCTCTTTGTTCTGCGTTATATCCTCTTCTTTTATGTCATCTTTCTTAGTTACACCAAGTTTGTTTGGTGTTTACTAACAACTTGAATCTTGCGTTTAGAAAAAAAGGTATAAATATGAAGTGTTAGAAAGCTAATATCATTCCTCGTAAAAGTAACCGTGTTGTGAAGTTGGATCCTGGACCAGTGGACCCGAAAGCCATTTTGTTAGTGTAGTCACTGCTGGTGGAAGCTGTCCTTGCATTGCTGATTAAAATGTGTTGATGGTTACGCTGTAGTCTGTATAAAACTGCGTTGTGTTTCAGTTGTCAGGTTTTTGGTTTTCGGTTTTAGTCTTTAGTTTTAGCTTTTAGTTCTATTTTAGTGTTATCTTTTGGGGTTTTAAGTTTTAGTTTTGGCTTTTATGCTTTGAGTTATTTGTTTTTATATTTAGAATTTAATAAAGAGTTTTAAGTTAAGTTATTGTCTTCAGTGTTCTTCCTTTCCATAGTCCTTCTAGGTAAACGAACCAGGGGATAGATTGTTAGGTTTTGATATTATTTATTGATTAATTTATTCTAATACCTGCGGACCAGTTTCGCAGGTCATACATGCACGCTCATGGCACGCTAAGAGTTAAGTAATAGGACACGGTATGTATGTATAGATGGTCATAATTCACAGTATATAATATTTATGTTGGTGTACCTCAGGGATCTAACCTGGGACCTCTTTTGTTTTTGCTTTACGTTAATGATTTGCAATATGTAAGTGATGTTTTATCTGCAAAACAAAAGATTTAGAACATTTACATGATGTAATTAATGTAGAAATGGGTAAAGTGCAATCGGCTTGGTACGAACAGTCACGTTCACGTCACGTTCACGGTTCTGTACCTTTTGTGAAACAGGTCACCCAAATCTACGAACAGTCACGGTAAAGTGACCCAACAATTTGTCGTTTTCCATGCCGGTAAAACTCGAATCGTCACGTCTACAAAATGTGACGTGAGTGTTTTAATCGTTATTTGTAAAAGTGAAAGCGCTTGTTACTAAAGACTAGTATTCCAGAGTGCAGTGGCAGTGCTAGCTTGCATGCTATTATGGCCGTCTAGGCCCTAGGTAGGCCGGCTATGCAGTGGCAATCTTTGCACATGGGCATGGCTCATGCAGCCATAGCCGTGTCGAGCCCTTGGGCTTGTCGTCATCTTGTCGTCATCCAGAATATTCTCGACGACACAACTTGTCCTTTTTGTGCGATGGAATTCCTATGGGGATTGCGTGTTAAGGATTTGTCGCAGCGCACACAAAATTATATGTAAGTGATCTGATGCGTCGCGGACGATATCGACGAGATTCGAGAGCGAGGCCGAGGCACAGTTTGACGACGCGTCGATCGAGTAAATTGCAGGCTAGGCGCCGGATATTTTCGATGACGATGATACAAAGTGAGAATGTGAGTATAGTTTGGTATATCATTATTCTTTTCTAGCTGTTACGAGGACTTGCCATATGCCCAAGCCCAAGGCTCGACACGGCTATGGCTTGCATGAGCCATGCCCATGTGCCAAAGATTGCACTGCATAGCCGGCCTACCTAGGGCCTAGACCGGCCATAATAGCATGCAAGCTAGCACTGCCACTGCACTCTGGAATTCACTGGCTGCCATCAATAATGATAAGGCAGATATCTAGTGCATATAAGCCTTGATTACGAAGTCCTGCCAGGCTTTGGGCCATAGCCGTGTCGAGCCTTGGGCTTGGGCATATGGCATGTCCTCGTAACAGCTGGAAAAGTATGATATACCAAACTAAACTCACATTCCCACTTTATATCATCGAAAATATCCGGCGCCTAGGCCTGCAATTTACTCGATCGCCGCGTCGTCAAACTGTGCCTCGGCCTCGCTCTCGAATCTCGTCGATATCGTCGCGACGCATCAGATCACTATATGCGATATGCACGCACGCAATGAAACATACCTGTGCAAGGCGCGGCGATTACGACTACCCCCCCCCCCCCCTGACAGGATTTATGAACCGCTAGGTCCTGGTCCTGTTGGAACTGGTCCTGGTCTAGGCTTCAACAAAAATATTACGACTAAGCCTACCCCCACCCCCACCCCCCCCCCCCCCCCCCCCCCCCGCTGACAGGATTTTGTTCAACTACTAGTTCAACTCGCTATTTTTATAAAGGGGGACTTTCATTTGTTGTTGATTTATTGTCTTTTGTGTACGTATAATTTGGGTGTATGGGAGGGTATAACTAGCTACCATTGTGTCTGGGTGTGCATGCATTTGTCTAGCTGTGTCATTATCATCCTTTGATAAGTGTATGCGCTTTTCCTTACACCATACACGATACTTTAGTATAATAATTTTACATTTATTGTACATTATATATTGGTTCATTCCATTGTATGTAGTAGGTTCATGGTTTCACTAGCATTAGCTGCATCATTAGTACACTGAGTAATTGGTAGCATGGCAGTGGCCGCACACATGTTTTTTTTTTTCAAAGGGAAAGGAGAGGAGGTTATTCGTCAGCCAAATTTCTTTGAGCGGGAGGGGGGGGGGGGGGGGGGGGGGTTAGCTGTAGATATTTGGAGTGAATTAAAAACAGCCAAACAGTATTTTTGGGGTACACCCCCCCCCCTACCGCCCCCATGGGTACGCCTATGAATGGTACATTTTGTTTCATTCATTTCACATAATCTATACGACATCTTCGGCCCTGAACCAGCTACTTTGCCATTAGTCTCTTCTCCAATGACAATTTACGTTATTATTTAAACGCCAGCGGCAATTTACGTGAGCTTTCGTAGATTGCATATAGCAGGTCAACAAATTGTTGGGTCACGTTACCCTACACTTCCTAGATTTGGGTGACCTGTTTCACAAAAGGTACAGAACCTGAACGTGACGTGAACGTGGACTGTTCGTAGATTTGGGTGACCTGTTTCACAAAAAGGAAAAGAACCTGAACGTGACGTGAACGTGACGTGAACGTGACCTGTTCGTACCAAGCCAGTGCAATCATGGTTTATAGCCAATAAACTCAAAATTAATTGTAGTAAAACATGTTATATAATATTTAGACCACATAATTTAGATATTAATGAAGATTTGATAAATATTCAATTAAATGGGGTTGTAATAAATCAAGTAAAATGTACCTAAATTGCTTGGTGTATTTATAGATGAAAAATTAAGTTGGAACGAGCATATTAGTTATATTTCTTTAAAGATTTCGAGAATAGTTGGAGTATTAAATAATTTGAAGTATATTTTGCCTTTGCGAATTTAGTGAATATATACAATAGTATGGTTTTATCACATTTAAGTTATTGTAATATTGTTTGGGGCAAATTGCTCATTTTATTTATTGAATAGACTCTTTTATTACAGAAAAGGGCTGTTTGTGCGATTTCAAAATCACATTATTTAGCACATACACATAAGTTATTTTTTAAATGAAAATATTAAATGTATATGACATAAATACATTGCAGACTGCATGTTTTATGTATTCGTATTTTAAAAACTTATTACCTCCTCTTTTTAATGGATATTTTAGATATAATAGGGATATTAATGTGTATAAAACAAGGAATTCACATAAAATATATACTCCGTTCTGTAAATATAAATTTTCTAGATCAATTATTAGTTATCAAGGTGCGATAGTGTGGAATGATATGCCTGATGAATTGAAACAGTGTTTAGGTAATTTTAAATGGAAGTTTAAAGGATTATTGAATAGTACATCATTCCAATAGATCTATAATTTAAATGCCTGCTTTTTATGTGTTATGTTTTGTTTGTAAATTAATTTTTATATTCATTTCAATAAGTCGTAGCTAATAAAGGGAAAGGCCTTGACAGCCCAATGGCCTTTGCCTTTCCCTCACATCCTCTACGGCTTATTATTACTATTTTATCATGTCCTTGTATTGCTGTGTGTAGATGTTTTAGATGTTTGTATATATATAACTCTTGAATACTGTTTTTTCTATATTGTTTCCAAGTATACATTCTGATGTATATTTTGATGTATTTTTAATGTGATGTGAAATAAACTGAACTTGAATATTCATGTCGGAATATTGACATCGGCTGAACATCGATTTCATGACTATTTGCCGACTTGTGTCATTGCTGCCAATTCTGACATCGGCGCGATATCGGCTTGACGTCATATTTGTGATGTCCAATTGAAAAAAATCGCCCGACATCAATTTCACATCCATTGACCGACCTCTTAATTTGCGATTTCCCCGACATCGGTATAACATTGTTATAATGTCATATTTGAGATGTCATATTTCCTGTTCGATATTGACATCGCCAGACATTAATTGTACAAACCCTTGACCGACTC
The DNA here is from genome assembly GCA_037951105.1 of Echinarachnius parma. Taxonomy (NCBI): domain Eukaryota; kingdom Metazoa; phylum Echinodermata; class Echinoidea; order Clypeasteroida; family Echinarachniidae; genus Echinarachnius; species Echinarachnius parma. Next base: position 26,675 of record JBAMJV010005498.1, read on the forward strand.
TTGAACTGCTCTCAGTTTAGACATGGCGCGATATTTGCGCGACGTGTTATTTGAGACGTCATTTTATGTCAGAATAATGATATCGGCCCGACATTCAATTGCAACCCATTTCGCGAAAAATTCGCATTTCGCGTAAATTCGACATTGGCGTAATGTTGGGGCGACATCAGTTTGCCGACCGCGATATGCCGACATCCAGCCAATAACTTCCGACATCGGCACAACGTCAGGTGGCTAGCTGGGTACATATCATAAAATATCTAGGATATACACCAAATCGCTCCACTACCAGTTGTGCCCCTCCCCCCCCCCCCCCCCCCCATCAGTTGACCCTCGCTATGCCACTGGTCTTAACCCTAAAAAGGCCGGGCTATTTGAGGTCTTCAGCAGGCCGGGGGGCCATTATGGCCCCCCCCCCCCCCCACCCCCCTCAAGATCTTGGCCGCGGAGCGGCCGATCGCCGTGAAAATTGCACGCAATGATAAGTGAAGTGTATAGAAACAATGGAAACAAATGGTAAATTTTGTTTTAAATGCATTAATTTGCATATTTATGGTAATTTATGCAAATAAGGTCATAAAATTCATATTTTTACCCATAAATCATATATTCTTCATAATTAAACTCTGGTTTTCACTACATATATTCTTTAGAGCATTTGGAATAATAATACAACAACAAATTTGGAAGAGCCAGGTTCTTCCTTATGTTTTCTATTGTTTTTATAATTTCTTATGTATTTCTTTTTTTTTTTTACTTATGTATTTAATTTTTTTTATTTCTAACTATAATTGAACCCCAAAACAAACATATAGAATGTAAACAAGACCAAATACCATATTTTTTTTACACAAATCACGAAATTGAGCAATTTTCGGGCTGACATGCATAGATAAAAGGTCACGTGACTTCGTAACGGTAGGTCCGATTTCAAAATTCTTGCTTTAAAATATGCGCAAGACCCAAAAGAAAAAAGTCACCAAGCAGCGGCGCGTCATCTTACCGTGTCTTGGAGCAATACAAAAAATCGCGGAGGGGGTAGGGGTAATGGCCCCGGCCTTTTTAGGGTTAAGGAAAGATGTCTTTGGCTAATTGTCTTGGAGTTTAATTGTCTAGGGGATAATTGTCCAGGGGGTAATCGTCCGGGGGGTAATTATCCGGGGGGTAGTTGTCTTGGGGGTAATATTCCGGGGGGTAGTTGTCCCGGGGGGGGGGGTAGTTGTCCGGGGGGTAATTGTCTGGGGGGTAATCGTCGGGGGGTAATCATCCGGGGGGTAGTTGTCTAGGGGGGTAATAATCCGGGGGTAGTTGTCCGGGGGGGGTAGTTGTCCGGGGGGTAATTGTCTGGGGGGTCATCGTCCGGGGGGTAATTATCCGGGGGGTAGTTGTATTGGGGGGTAATTGTCTTGGGGGGTAATTGTCTTGGGGGGTAATTGTCTTGGGGGGCAATTGTCTTGGGGGTAGTTGTCTTGGGGGGTAATTGTCTTGGGGGTAATTGTCTTGGGGGGGGGGGGGGGTAATTGTCCTAGGGGGTCTTTGTCCGGGTGGTAGTTGTCCGGGGGGTAATTGTCCTAGGGGGGTAGTTGTCCGGGGGGTAGTCGTCCGGGGGTGGTTGTCCAGGGGTAGTTGTCTTGGGGGGTAATTGGTCTTGGGGGTAATTGTCTTGGGGGGGGGGGGGGGGGGGTAATTGTCCTAGGGGGGTCTTTGTCCGGGTGGTAGTTGTCCGGGGGGGTAATTGTCCTAGGGGGGTAGTTGTCCGGGGGGTAGTCGTCCCGGGGGTGGTTGTCCAGGGGGGTAGTTAGTCCCAGAATCTATGGTTTAGGTTTAGGCTTTTAGGTTTACTTGTAGGTCCTCAAGCAATATACGAAACATATTTTCCACACAACATTGGTTTGCGATACTTCAAATAATTATTACTTTCTTTATAAATCGGGGGTATACGGTGGGAGGTCACTCTCATACAAAAGTGCTACCCACTCGTGTCCATCAGCATATGAAATGTATCCTAGATGGATTATCGCATCTTCGTAAGTTTACACCCCTTAAAGGGACTTAGTAACATTGTCCAAATCCTCAAAATTAAATTTTCATTCTAGCGGTTTCCTCATACCTTGTTGTATTCGTATTAAAAATAAAATCATGGGACAGGTTTCGGTTTTTCAAATTTCCCTTTCGTTACAAAGATATGTACGATCGAAGTATTCAGATAAGAAAAACTCCGGCCAAGTTTTTCTTCTATGTACAAAGTGAGTGCAGTGAGTTATTGAATATCACTTTGCATTTTTGCTCATTACTTGGCCATGCAATGTCCATTTAACTTGAAATTTTCACACAATACCCTGTGGACATATGATATAACAATAATATACATTGCATCAACCATTCATCACATTTTGCACATGTCAACAAAGTTACTAGATCCCTTTAATGGCGTAATGATGTTAAAACCTACCCTTTGGAGTTCCCAGGCCCAAGGGGGGCTCATAGGGCCCCCTCTCTAATTTCTTTATTATTCAATCAATTGATTGTTTGTTTGCCCGTGTGCACCGGTCAATTGGCTTGTTCCGTTGTCGACCTATCAGGAACGCAATCGCTCATGCGAGATTGTGATGTTGGGAGCCACGGTAGAGCATAAAAGCCGAGTGTCTACATTTGAATGATCGTTTAGATTCCTAGTTTGACATTGCGAGACAAACGAATATCATTAGCGATATTATTTCCGATACTATATCCGCAATGGATTATATATTTACTATTAACAAGGTAATTGATTGTATCTTTTTTCCCCTCGAAAAATAACATACAAAAACAATGTACTGGCAATAGAATATAATGATTTGCCTTGCCTTCATGTTTTAGTGACAACAAAAGGTGAACCACTGCCCATTGGGCATACATTGTTTTTTCTGGGGTACACAACAACATTATGCTACAGCGAAACCTCTTTACAAAAAGATCCTTGCGATTGATTATGACAATCACCTTGTTATAACACAATGGGTTAAACAAAAAACAACAACGGCTGGGCCAAGCAAAATGACTTTGTTATAAATGGTTTGTTTTATCCGTGCTCTTTGTAACGAGGTTCCACTGTATTCACTCTTCTACTTCAATTCTAAACTTTCTAAGACATATTAACTTTCCTGATTAAAGAAATTTTAATTTCCTTTTAATTCAAATTTAAATATAAACATTAAAATACCAATTGTACATAAATATAAAAACACACAAGCATCAAATAATCTAAAAGTTCATGCAAAACAGCAATGTGTGAAGAGAATATTTGCAATACAACACAACTTGGGAAATCTAATTACCTTAGTAATATCATGTTTCAGAACAAGATGATTTCAATATTGGTTAGTCTAAAAAGACAAAGACTACTGGTGACCCCGTTTTGCACATGCAGAGATATTATTTTGTTTCCCCTTCATTATCCAGTCAACCCTCTAGTTCTGCTAAGGAATTAGGATAATTAAAAGGCTGCTTGCCATTTCAGTAATATAATCGGTCACCAGTAATACAATGTTCATCACAAGTTTCAAGAACAGTTGGATATAAATGTTAACATTATCACAATACATTTAAAGGAATAATTCAGTTTTGGTTTACTTTATAGGGCCCTTTTATCAATATGTGAGATAATGAACAACTATGTGAAATGGCACACAATGTTAGAGACAGTGCGGACTTTGTTTCATAATTATCTGTTCAGAAACAGGTCTAAAATTCAGAAATACATCCAATAGGAATACATGTTGGGGAACAACCGTTAGGCAATAATTTAACAGGATAGTATACAATTTTAGAGAAGCAAACAACAAATTAAAACTTGTAAGTTACCATTAAAACAATTACAATAATACTTAAATACAACAAACATAATCATACAAGTTCAAGTTCAAGTTCAAGATCAAGTTCAGTTTATTTTCTCAATATAAAAGCAACAATATAAAATACATACAAATTGATAACAATATAAAAGTAAATTTCATTTAAAGTTAAAAAATGCAGATTGCATGTACAAGTTAAAATTAATTATTTTTTGAAGGGTAACAAACCAAAAAGGTATCAAGACCTTATCGTGTGGTCGACCCATAGATTTAAAACAAAACATTGTACATAACATTAACATTTATATAAATATAATGAAAGTCATAGTTCAATTTCAAAATTCAAACATAATTATCCAAAAACAGTACAATATAACGAAACACCTAACAAACAGACAAAGGAAAACAACAGCAATTATTACTAAAAACTACTTGCTACTAGGTCTAAGGGTTGGCATTTAGTTACTCGCAAGTGTACGTATTGATTAGATATTGTTTATATTTCATTTTAAAAACATTTACTGATTTTGATTCACGAATGTCATCTGGTAGAGAATTCCAAAGTAGAGGTCCTTGAAAAAGAAGGGATTTGTGCGATAAAGATGTTCTTACTTTGGGTAAATGAAATTTCTTGGCATTTCTTGTGACATATGAATGTATAGTTAAATTGAGAGTGAAATAATTTAAAATGCAAGAGGGTAAAATCTTATTATAGCATAAAAACATAAACACTCCAAGTTGGTATTTATTTATATCATAACAAGTTAAAAGCTTAAGAGAATAAAATATTGGCATTGTATGTGCTAAAAATAAATCATGATTTACAATTCTAATTGCACGTTTCTGTAATTTCAACAATCTACTCAAATATACATCAGCTGCATTTCCCCAAGCAATGTTGGCATAGTTTAAATATGGTACCACAATTGTATTATAAATCATTTTCAATATGTGTATAGGTAGCATATGGAGCTTATACATAACGCCTATACCTTTGGATATTTTATTACAAATAACATTTATATGATTTGTCCATGTCAATTTATTATCAATAATTATTCCCAAGAACTTTAAAGAAGATTCACAAACAATTTGACAACCTGCTAATTTAATAGAAATATGCGTATTGTTCAAACATTTATTAGTAAAAATCATATAATTTGTTTTACTTATATTAACGGATAATTTATTGCACTTTAACCAATTGGTTATCTTGTCTATTTCTTCATTAAAAAGTATTTCTAAAATGCCAATATCATTATGAGTCATATATAGACTCGTGTCATCAGCAAATAAAATATACTTAAGTAGTGAGGATGTATTGCACAAATCATTTATATAAATAAGAAATGAAAGAGGTCCAAGGATGGATCCTTGGGGCACTCCACAATTAAAAGTCCTTGTTTCAGATTTATCACCATCAATTACTACATATTGCGTACGATCTGATAAATAACTTTTAAAAAGATCATATATCACTCCTCGAATTCCATACATATTCAATTTATACAATAAAATCTTATGATCGAGCCTATCAAAGGCTTTACTTAAATCCCAAAACAATCCAATTAAAATTTGTTCACTATCTAGTGCACTTGTCACTATATTTACAAAATTAACCAATGCTAATGAAGTAGAGTGCCCCTCTCTAAAACCATACTGATTCGGTGATAATATATTGCACGTAGATAAAAACTTAAATAAACGATTATAAATACACTTTTCAAATATTTTAGAAAAAACAGGCAAGACAGATATTGGACGATAGTTGGATAATAATTCAGAAGCACCATTTTTAAAAATAGGACTAACTCTTGCTATTTTCATTATTTTCAGGGAAAATACCCATTTGAATACATTGATTAAATATTGCACATAATGGTTCACATATATAATAAATCACCTTTTTTATAACTCGTATATCTATTTCATCATACCCTGGACTTGTGTTATTCTTCATATTTTTCACAATTTCTATCAATTCATTGGGTAAAATAAAAAAGGCAGATTGACCATTACATTCAATAAATCTTCCAATATCGTTATTAATACATCGATCAAATTGCCTATTTAAGTTAAAACCAACATTACAAAAATATTCATTGAATGCATTTGCAATCCTATTTTTTTCTACGAGAGATTCTCCTTGAACTACAATCTTATTTATATTATTTAATTTAGTAGCTTTACCCATGGCATTATTTCTAACTTGCCATGTTTTTTTTCATATCTCCTTGAGCGTTTTTAAATTGATTCCCATAATATTATTCCCTTTTAGCACTCTTTATTTTATTTGTTACCATATTCCTTATCGTCTTATAAACATTTTTTCTATAGTCAGTAGGATTTTTTAAATATAATTTATATAATCGTGACTTCTTTTTAATGAGTTTTCTAATTTCATTATTGAACCAAGGTTTATTTCTACGTTTATTTTTGGAGTAAAATTCTTAATTGGGAAGCATCTTCTATAGGCATTATTAATAATATACAAAAACTTATTATAACTTTCATCAGGGTTTTGTTTCAAAACATCCCAAACAATCCCTTGTATAACCTGAATCAAATCCTGTATTCTATCATCAGTAATTTCACGATGTACTTTAAAGCTTTTATCTTTAGTACAATTTTCTTCTTGACTTAGAATACAACATATTGGAAAGTGATCACTAAAAAGTTATCACTAACAGCCTTTCATAAAACAGTGGGCCCCAGTCCTAAACATCACGTTTTAGCCTAAGCAATGTGCATCCCACTCTTAAGAAGTCTTTTTTCTTCACATTTGAAGTTAATTCGATTAAAAAAAAAAAAAAATTGTTCTTCATGCATTATACCTAACAAACTATCACAC